>NC_041324.1:30537188-30547406 GCF_004329235.1 Podarcis muralis
CAACATTTGTTTTGCACAGCACCATGGGACTGGTATGTTCTCCAAAGAGAGAACCAGAAATAGCACAGGAAAGGAGGATGACATCACCTTCTCCACCTCCTCCTGACAAGCCATGTACCTTCAAATAAATATCACCGTCAAGCACATTGGCACTCTAATCTGAGAGAAACAGTGGTGAGTATAATCCTTATTGATCTCTTTAAAGAGAATGAAGGGACTCAAGGATGCTCGAGCTTTCAATTCTGAAAAGATTGCGAAATGACTGATGTAGTAGTTGGTGTAAAGTGGACTTCTTATTTTTTTTTAAAAGTATCATTTCTTTTATATATAGGAGAAGGCAACAGAAAACTTGGAAAAACTGTGCAGAGATATATTTCACACTGGAATATGGACAACTGACATTTGACAACTGACAAGAAATATGATAATGGAGTAAGTTCAAGTGCTACCATAACTCTCTCTTGTTCACAGCAACAATGGTGGTAAGCAGATACTCCGGAATTCTTCAGTAACTATGGCATTTCTGACAATGGGAAGCTTTTTATGATTCAGGGCACAGTCTTTATCTTGTCAGCTCATTAGATTGGCTGGGTAAACAAATTACTTACTGCATATGACAGAAATTAATTGAGAGATGGATGCTTCTGGGTTATCTTTTCCAAAAAATTTAAATGAAATTAATTATAATATATGGTAATACGATCACTAGAATAGAAATTACTTATCCAAATGGAATTTGTCTTGTCTTTTTTGAATAGGATAGAAATTAATATGATTCTGCCTGCACATTGAGAAGTATAGCCATTTTTTGAGTGTTTCCATGGGCCATGTTACTAGAAATAAATAAAATAATGTTTTGGATTTTTTTCAATTCTCCTTGCAGGTTGTTGAAATCTTTACTGTTTCAGTATTCTAGCAATCAGTCTTCATTCCTGAAACTTAATTCATTCAGGTTGATTCTTCACTGCTCTTAGGTAATATGTGAATTGCTATGCTGTTGTTCAATTGAAAAAAATGGAGAGCACCTTTCAAAACACATACACTTGGATGATAGTTTGTTGTCATATATTTTTGATGGAAAACCTCCAAATATTTGAGAACTGACAATTTTTTATTCCAATATACTTGAAGAAAGCTTCCATTTCCATGTTTTACATTACTAAAGTATTTAGCAAGAAATAGAAAAGCCTCACTGAGAATACACATAATACAATCTTTCAAAATTTCCACAGTGATTTCTTGTTTTATATGAAATTTCAGATAAACTTTCTAGAATGGTGGTTCCTTTACCCCATCTAGTTAATTCAGTGTGATCTCTCCCCCCCCAAAAAATGTTACATGTTTCATTAAAATGGTTTATGTACATTTGATGGCAAAATGGAAGACTTCTGTAAAAACTGCACCATTTACATCATGTGGCACATGGCTTAGAAAGTATATGTATGTACCCAGTCTCTGTTGCCTTTCCCCCAGTCTTTGAGGGTGGATAAATCATATTAGCTGAAGATATGTGAGTGCACATACTATCCCCATGAGGCTTCATGTCATATCAGAATGAAAGAACACATCAGCAGTTAATAGTGTGCATACATGGTTCTTGATGTGGATAAATGTGTTGTTGTGAACTAGCACAATATCTAAGATGATAATTTAAAAAATTAGAATGTCCAAAAATTGGTAAGCTCCACTAACGCACAACTATTTAACTTCTATCTGCAGAATGACGGAAATGAGAGAAATGGCTAACCAATCTACTCCAACAGAGTTCCATCTCATGGGGTTTTCTGAAACCCGTGATATGCAGATTTTGCATTCTGCAATATTTCTCTTCATTTACTTAACAGCCTTAGTAGGAAATTCTCTCATCATCACAGCTGTGGCCCTAGACCACCACCTTCACAGCCCGATGTACTTCTTTTTGATCAACCTGTCATTGCTTGATGTTTGCTCCATTTCCACTACTGTACCCAAATCCATCACCATTTCATTGACAAACAACAACATGATTTCTTTTGCCGGATGTGTCACACAGGTCTTCTTAGTGGTCACATTTGTTGGTGGGAGCTTGCCTTGCTCACTGTTATGGCTTATGACCGTTTGTAGCAATCTGCCCCACTGCAATATACCTTAATCATGAATGGGATGCCTGTATCCAATTGGTAGCTGCTTCCTGGATAGGCAGCCTGATCCATGCTGTACTGGAAACCAGTTTTACTTTCATACTAAATTTCTGTGGACCAATATGATTGGCAATATTTTTGTGACATTCCTCAATTGCAAAAGATTTCTTGCAGTGATACAAAGTGAATCAAATTCTATTTTTGTCCTTGGGTTTTTATTGACTCTTTTTTTTTCATTTATCTGCTTCCTATGGCTACATTTTCTGCTGTGCTGAGGATCCCATCAGTCCAAGGCAGATATAAAGCTTTCTCTACTGCACTCCTCACCTGACTGTCTTTTCTTTATTCATCACCACAGGTGTGTTTTCATACATGAGGCCAAAAGCACTTTCTTCCCCCACTGTGGACTTGGTTGCGGCTGTGTTATATACAGTTTTGCCACCAGTTCTTAATCCCCATAATTTATAGCCTTAGGAACAAGGACATCCAACTGGCAGTCTGGCAAATACCCAGAAAACTGAAACATCTCATTGCATGATTCATCACTTCCAGATTTTTGGAAAAAATGGAAACACTTAATGTATATCTGAGGTTGAATTTAGGAAATTAACTGTATTTCTTCACCTTTGAAATAGAGGATTTCATAATATTAACTATTTATCATATTAAAAGGCTCCTTGCCATTTTCACAAATTTAGTGACAGAGAATATGTCGATCTTATTATTTCTTCAGTTATGGGCCATTATTGCTGCTGCTACAGTGTTGCAGAGAACTATCTTGATTGTATCTTATATAGACATTTTTGAAAAGAATTATGTTTTTGTGTTGTTACTGCACAAATCTGACTCTCTTAAAATTGAAGCCCTGGTATTTGCTTTAAGATATGCTTGTCTAGTTTCTCGTTAAACGTAGTGAATGTATGACAGAGGGTGCTGTAGATTAACAATACAAATAATAAATAGTTATGGGTGAAAACTGTTACCCCTACAAAGCTGCAATATCCAGATTTCCTGGGGAGGGGGTTGAATGTTAAAGCACTTTGGGAATGCCAAGGTGGGAATGGAGGGAACAAAAGGATCTGTGATTCTCCATCTGGTATATATGCATGTGGGGGCGTGGGGAATGGATTCTTGGACATGGCTTAGGGTAAATAAAAACAAAAACCCATAAGCATGTTGGTGGAATGAATTGAAATAGATGTGATACACAATTTACATTACAAATTCTTTTTTATTAGTTTTTATTGATTTTAACATTTTTATCTTGATCACAGTAACATAATCTCAAATATAAAGACAAACCCAAATACCCCCTCCCCCCATGACTTCACTCAACTTCCTCTTCTGGTTTGTTGCATAATAATCTCCCTGCTTTTTTGGTTATATCTTAATACCGTGGTACCTCGGCTTACGAACTTAATCCATTCTGGAAGTCCATTCTTAAAAACAAGTGTACTTAAACCAAGGCTTGCTTTCCCTTAGAAAGTAATGGGAAATGGATTAATCCATTCCACACGATGAAAAACAACCCCTAAAACAGCAATTCAACAATAATTTTACTGTCTAACGAGACCATTGATCCATAAAAAGAAAGCAATGGACCAGGCTGCAATCTACTACCCAGTATAAAAGCCCTTACCCTGACCATGCCATCCTGTGCCCTGTAAGGGAATGCTTTGGCAGTTACTCCTGGGGACAAGCTGCAGCAGCGGCGGGTGGCAGAGGGACCCTGCGCCGGCCTCAGCAGCGTCACCCAGAAGCAGAGAAGCAGGTCCTTGATGCTGCAGTTATGAGTGTGACAGAGTAAAACCCATATTGCTCGAGTGGTAGTAAGTGCTGGGCTGCAAAGTGTGAAAACGCATCTGGTTTCTGGGGACCTCTCGGGGGGGGGGGAAGACACTCTTACTGTTGAGTGTTTAATCAAATCCTGCTAGTGAGTTCATTTCTTTACAGTTTTTCTGTGAATACATCACAAATGGTTCCCACTCCTTTTAAAGTATCTATTGTCTTTGTCTCTTAATCTCTCAATTGGGCCATTTCAGCGTAGTCCATGAGTTTATCTTTAGTTGGTATCTTGTCACTGTTCCACTTTGACTAGGAGTATCCTAGCCACTGTTGTAGCATACATGAAGATTAAATTCTTCTCTTCGGCAGATCTCGACCTATAATGCCTTGTAAAAAAGCTTCTGGGCTTTTGACAAAGGTTACAAATTCTAATGCAAATGTAACACCCCCGCATACCAGAGAATGGAATACAATTCAGTTTTGCATCCCTTATCAGTTCTTCTTTCACATCCAACTGCTTTCTTTGCAACAATGTACAAGCAAAATGAATACAAAAGGACAAAACAAATCCCCAGTGTATTTCATTGTACAGTGGTACCTCTGGTTAAGAACTTAATTTGTCCGGGAGGTCTGTTCTTAACCTGAAACTGCTCTTAACCTGAGGTACCACTTTAGCTAATGGGGCCTCCCGCTGCTGCCCGATTTCTGTTCTCATCCTGAGGGAAAGTTCTTAACCTGAGATACTACTTCCGGGTTAGTGGAGTCTGTAACCTGAAGTGTCTGTAACCCAAGGTGTCTGTAACCCGAGGTACCACTGTATCTCACTGAGCATCCTTTACCTAAAATAAATTCAAATGACAACCCTTTTGTTTGTAATTTTATATCCAAACTTGACTTTTCACTTGAAACATTCTGAATATTTTGGTTGTAGAAATGAATAAGTGAAAGGACCTTGACTAATTAATAGTCCAGAAATGATAGCATCAATAGTATTTTCGTCATCCACAGGTGCATAGCTGGCCTCATCCCCGCTCCCCCATGAGGTTTAAATGGAAAACTTCTTATGAGAAAGCCTCTCCTCTTCCCGGAGGGGAGCAGTTGTGAGCAGGAATCGCTTCCCATGCTCGCAGGGAGGGGCGTGGCCCCTGCATCACTGGAGTCCTGGGCCCACATCATGCACCCCAGCCATCCAATCTTACTGGCTGGGGGCGTGGTTTAGCAGTTTTAAAATGGTCAACGAATTCAGGTCCGCTGCCAATGTCTGTTATAACTGAAGCTTTTAAATTTTCAGAGACCCTTGCATAACAGTTTGTAACATAAAGCGCAATTCGTGGACCATTTTGGAAAGGTTTGGCATGATTAACGGCTCCAACCATAAATTGGATAAGTTGTGAGTTATCAGGAAAGTCGGATTTTTTCAAACTTTCTTACCTATGAGTATCTGCAACGAGCTTTATTTGTTCATTTAATAGACAAACGCTTGTTAATCTAGCTCGGTAAAATTATAAATACAAGGCCGTTGTTACGCAAACTCCCTCCTTCAGACAATTTACCTATTGCATATTTTGTGTTTTCGCCACCTCGAGGGTTGGGAAATCATCCAAAGACTGGTTGTTGGACGACCAGCACAAAGGGCATGAATAGCAGATCTTGGAGGCGTTCATTTGCTCTATGGGCAAACTTTCTTCACTTTAAATTTGGCAATTTGCACTGCTTTTGTCTAAATTCAGAGTTGGGAACTCTAAAACAGACTTAGTGGGACAGGAGTGCCACAATCAAGGCTTCCATAGCTCCACAGCTTTAAGGATGAAGGAGAATTGGCTTTCTATGAGACTCGGTCCTATCGGCATTTACCCAAAAGAACATCAATATTATGTGGCTATATCATTCTCCCGTCTTTCATATGGTGGGTTGGCCCACGACTCCTAGACGTACAAGATGAAAATGGCGCTTCCTGCATGGGTCTTACTTGCTGAGAGAGCATATATAAATGTGCTTAACTTGAGCAATCACGTCGCACTTCTTTCACCTGTTTGGCCAAAATATTGGGCAAATTTTGTAATCCAGGATTTAAGTAATGAGCATTGGTCTGTAATTTTTTGCATCTGGATCTATCTGATCCTTCTTGTTTTGGTATCAGGGTTATTAAAGGCCTCTTTCCAGTGTTTGGGTGCTATTGTCCCCTCTTTATCTTGTTGCAACTTCTACCTGGCCGAATAAGCCATCACCTTGTTCACCCTCTTGCTGGTAATTATATAGTAGGAATCTTTTGTTTTCCGGGATTTTTTTTGGCAGAACCATTTACTTTGATAAATTACTGATTTTACTTTTATCTTCCTTACCATTTTTTCATACGGTTGTTTTATAATATTTCTGAAAAACATCTTCTTATCTCACAGGGTTCCACAGACTTTCCTTCTGATACAATATTGGTGATTAGGTACTTTTGTTTCTTCCTGTCCTCTTTTTTAACTTGCCACTAAGCAGTTTTTCACATTTAAATTTGCAGATTCAAAATTCCTTTGTCCTTCATTGTTCTTAATTTCCATTCTTTCTTGGTTTAAAATAATCTGTGAATACTGGATCTGTAAATGCTTTGCTTTTACTTTTGTAATCTGCAGGTCTTTGGATTACTTCTCAAAATTCTTCTCCTTATCTTTTTAAGATTGTATCAAAAATCTTATCTTTTTTTTCCCTCGTTCTGTATCTTCTCCTGCGAGTTTTTGTTGTAATGAGGGAATCCCTCATTACTGCCTTACTTGTGTCCCATCTTGGTTTCGCATCTCCTGAATTCAATATTTTATCTCAAAGTAGTCCTTTAGAGTCTTTGGGCCTTGCCGGAATTGCTTTTCCTCAAGCAATCAATCATTCATCTTCCATCTGTAGATCCTGCAGGGATAATTTCATTTCCATAGACACTGCATGTGATCTGAAGCAAGTTTTGGGGCAATTTCCCAATTTTGGTTATCTTGGGAACAAGTTCTGATATCCATAGATAATCAATTCTGTAGAATGATAGCTTTTGCATCTGAACTAGAAATGTGAAGTTCTTTTTCAGTTGGATTTATAAATTCTCCATATATCTGACAGATCAAATTTGTCTAATGACTATCAAACGCCAGTCTTTGGTAATCTGCCAGCATTCATGAATTTTTCTGTCTCTGTGTCCTATCCATTAAGTTGATCAGTTTATTACGGCTGCGGATTGCTTACCGGCTGAACACGCCTCAATTCCCTTCCGGAACTAGGGCTGCTGCAAAGGCTGCACAACTGGGGGCCTGTCAGTAGACAGGATTGTGAATACGGGTGCAATAGACAGTCTCTGACGCTCGACCAAGAGGTTTAAATACTCAGGAAGTGCTATCAGCGAAACTAGACTGTCTGTGCTGGATCCATGCTTATGTAGATTGTTATATATTTTCCGTTTTTCAATCCTCTCTCTAGGTAGCACGCACAATAGTTCCATGTATATGTTTGCACAATTTGGGCCACAGCATTGTACCCACGGCTTTGGCGTTTCGCACTAAGACGCTGTGTAAGAAATCTAAATGGACTGCTTTGCGCGCAAATCATTTGGTGCATAATTATTGCGAACAATCCCATATCTCTATCTAGTTCAACTGCTCTGTTGACATATGTTAGAAATCCATCAATCTGTAATGTATCTGTGCACTCCTTCACGATGCGTGCGGATTGCTCTTGAAGAGTAAGTGCAATAGATCCTTCTTTGATGTTCGTAGATTGCTCGATAGTAATCTCTCTGTTTGTCAGAGCTACTACAAAGTCACTCCTCTCTCGTCTAGTGAACGCGTTTTGGTCCGTTGTAACGAGACATAGGCGAGAGTATTCATGATCCGAATATTTGCTGGCTTTTCTCTCCACGCTAGAAGAATTATATGCTTATGGTGCAATATCATATAGCACCAATGTGAAGTTTCTATGTGTGCTATGTAGGTCTCTAGAGATATTTTAGAATAGTGCCACGCTAAATCTTCCTGCTCTGGTACTTCGACACTATAGCAATTCAAGGTCTAGGTTCGAAGGTGGTCCTGGAGGGGAGAGGGTTTCGCGTGGATTGCCCTATGTTCTCTGTGTCCCGAGAATCCAATTGTACGTACAAAAGTAATAAATTCCATTAATAATGAAACACACAAAGGAGATTAATTGCTCCATGAGAGGCCACTATGTCACATCTTTTTCTGCTTATTTAGGAGGGGGTGCACGGCTGCCGCAAGGTCCCTGGGAGATTTGGGGTGAGCCTTGGAGCCTGTCTCCGATCCTGGTTCATCCCGGTGCTGCCGCCCCTGAGGCGTCCCTAGAGTTCTTACAAGTTCAAACTGACCATGTGTATTTTTTCGCAATGGAGGACCGTGTCCTCTTTCTCCACAAGCAGTCGTTCTAGTGGAGTCTTCTGCCTGCTGTTTTTGCAGCCTCGATCAGATTTGATGACAAACGAGATGAATCCTTCAGGAACCAATGCCATAGACAAACTGAGGCACTTCCCGAGGCACGCTGAAAAAAATGCTCAGTCCTTCGTTCCACAGAGAAGTGGCCATAGCAAGAGTTCTGTAATTAAGATGGTGGTGTGAAAACTAAAAATCATCGAAGATGATTCAATAAAAACTATGTTAAATTGAGGATCTAAAATCTACTTAAATAAACAATTAGACTAATACCTTAAGATGCGTTTATGCGCTTCATTTGTCTTTTTAGTAAATGGGGTGTGTTCTGTGTGATACATTAGCAGAATCCATCTGACTATTTCTTCTTCAAGGCTGTTGCCCTCTTTAGGGCACACGTATGGGTGTCTATCTTGGTCTCCCTCTTAAAATCGCTAGCGTACGACCCCAATCATGTGGGACTGTTGATTTAGGACGGTCTTTGTCTATTGTTCGAGAGGATTCACACTAGACGCTCTTTCCCTTCCAATAACTGCTAAGTAGACTGGTAATAGCTTTATGATCTTTATTGTGGTGGAGGTGGCCCCAACGACGCACACACGGTCAGTCAGTAGAGCTGACTGCTGTCAGAGTCTAAGGTGCAAGACTTCGGTTCTGAGAGATATTCCAATGTTACGGTATTCCTCCAGATCCAGACCGGAAAGAGGCCGGAGAAGCACAATGTCAATAAGGAAGGTAAATCTACAAATTCATTAAATATAGTTTCTGAATATCTATAGAATAATATCTTATAAAAATAAAGAAAAACTATTAGAAACTAATAAAGTGAGGAAATTTTTCACATAACGTTAAAGTACATAGGTCTTTGCTAATAGGTGGTATTCGCTATACTTTTTGCACCTATAGCGTGATTTCACCACGTCAGAACTGCTGCTGGCCCCTTTAGGCTGTCACTCACTCTTAACTCCCTATATGCGTCATCGGGAACCGTTACACCCTGTGGTTTGACATATGGAGTTGCTTGTTCCGTTGAGAACTCTTCTGAAGTGACAGGTGCGTAGTGCTATTTTGTTCTCGAGTCGCGATGTGGCGCAGGAAGGTCTACTTGACTGGCTAGGTGTCTTATAGCGGATCTCAGCGTGCTGCATGTGTTTAACCTTGCAATTGGTTGAGCCTTGGAGCTGGCTTTATATAGTTTTACGCGACTGGAAGGTCACTTCACAATGCATTGCATGCAATGCCTGCACGGGAATTTTTCCGTTAATACGGAATTCATGAGAGGGCTTAACCATAGCCTCAGAGCCTGTCTTGGCTGGCTTATCTACTCTTCTCCTCCCTTTCTCGTCCATCAACCCCATTCATAACTGCACAACACCCTGAAATCGGGTGCGGCCGCGTAAGACCCCAAGGAGCATGCGGGGAGGAACTGAAGGGTCTGTGTCGCGCAGCCCCAGTTTGGCCCGGGTCTTGTTCCCACACTGACTCTCGCTGGGAATCCGGGAGTCAGTGCTATCCCCCAAGGCGGGGGGGATAGCTAGTCATAACCAATGCCTACAACCACTCACAATTTGTATGATAATAAAGTTGTGGCCAAAATTATGCCAAAATCTTAAACAAAATCAATGCGTAATGTGTGAGTTATTTGGGGTAGGGGTTTTGGGGGACCTCAGCACGCAAAGCGTGTTCTCACTAAAAGAGAGCACGTGTTGCGGATGGGGCCCAGACAAAACACCCTCAAGTTCCCAGCCAGGTTGATTCAAGGGGCTTGGATCAGATTGGTGGCTGGTGTTATTGGGTAAATTTGATGTTGCCAATTCTAGGGGTGGACCAGAGGTTATTTAACGCTAAGTCCACAGAATGTTCTTTCTCTTTTGCCGTGTGGACACCGGATCACCGCCGCCCTCCCTTGATTG